>AP025056.1:672091-688184 GCA_036186865.1 Eustoma russellianum
GGGGGGGGGGGGCTTGAAATGGGGCTTTGAGGTATGAGTCATTTTATTTTGGGTTACATGTTAAGCTTTTTTGAAGGGCTCATTTGGCCTTCTCTTTGTGAAAACTGGTTAGTGTTGTTCATACAAATGCACTTGATGTCTGAGAAGCTTGGTAGGCATTTGATTTTGGGAATTCATAATCTTTCACTGTTCATGTACTTACAATCATCTTCTTTTCCATCTCACTTTTCCTGATTCGTCTTTTGGAAACATTGCTTTCTATACGGGTGAAATGTGATGTATGGTGTCATTTTGTGGTGATATGACTAAAAGTGCAGGAAAGTTTTGGAGATCTTTCTCGAGGCTGATGAGTACAAGAGTATTCCAACTCGAAAGACTGATGAAGCCCCTATTCAGAAACTTTTTGCTGCTGTCAAGGATGAACTAAGTCTAAATCAAAAGAATGTGAAACAGGAGGAGCTGAAATTTTTTGACCGGCATCCAGCATTGGTTAAAGTAAAAACACTTGGAAAAACCATATTTTGTGATGTCCTGATATTTTAACTATACTCAATTCGCTTCTTACTTTCAAATATATGGTCATCTGATGTTATCTTTTACCCTGATGCTTATCCTCTCTATGGCACAGACGGAAATTTTGATTCACGCATATTTAACTCGTCAAACAGAAGGCCTTTCCCTGGATTTACAACAGGACTTGAAACATATTTTGCAATGGGCACCTCGTTTACTTGAAGAGCTACTCAAGGTAATGCCTTTCTGAATAATGACTTGCATCCAAATGTATTTTCCCCCCTCCAGAATCCTGTCTCCTGAGAATAGCTCCTCAGGAGTGCATGTAGAAATTTTTTGGGTTCATATAGCCATTCAGATAACAGAGGAAATTCCTCTTGCAATATTAATAGACTTCTTGGACTTAGTTCGTTTCCCCTTGATATATCTATACTTTTGGAATACTTGTTTCCTTCTTTGTCTTTGTTTTCAGTTGCAGTAAGATATGTGCTATTGGATGAGTGTGAACCAAAGTCCCTTCACACAAGGACTAGTTTGCTATGGTGTCCTGTGTACATTTTTGGCTAAGGATCAGAAATCCTTTCATCAGATTGCTTGTTACAGGCTCAGCATCTGTAATATGTACTGTGGAAGAATTGACTAGTTTTCCATAGTACAAACAACTTGTTGAGATCACAAGTGGAATGCGTTATGCCTTCCCAATCACAGGAAGGTTGTGGAAGTCCTTTTCTGCAAGCTTGTCTCTTTAATGTTGTGTGCCAGTGAGATGGTTTGAAATTTCATAGTTCAAGCCACCTTTTTCTTCCCTTTTTTGGGGCTTGATTAGTTTTGCTTTTCCCGATATTGAGTTTGTTCTTTTTTCTAAATCAGTTTCTTTGGCATACATATCGATCATCGTTTTGTTCATGCAATTTGTCTCTTCAACTGTCAACTAGCTTCACAACACTAAGTCCAATGAGGTTTTCTTCCATGAAATGGTATATGATTGAACTAGGGATTTTGTTTCCCTTTTGCATTATGCTATAGTTGCTCATATTGTGGTCATAATCTATTTGGAAAATGCGGAAGCTGACAACCTATCACACCTAATGTCATTATCCTGCTGCTCCACAGTGACAGAGACAGTCAATTACCTGTGCATTGGCTGTGAATTCATTTTGAATGAAGCCTGTCTTCAGCTTAAAGTCGACCTTGGAGTTTGATCCTAGACATGTAACTCAATTTTGTGCAACCTATCAGCCTTGGTTTTGTGCATTCATTGTACTCGATCCTTTTCATACAGTTGTCTACATATCGTACGAACTACTTTTGCATGTTCTTCATATGCACCTTCCTCAAGTTTTGGTCAGCAAAGGCTCACCAATTTAGTCAATTATCACAGAGTTAGTTCTGCAATTTGCTTTTTTTCTTTTCTGGGTAGAGGGTTCATTAGCCGATCCCACATAGTGGAAAAAAGGCTCGAATGTTGTTGGATTGAGAGTTCATTCATGTACCAAATGAAAATCACTCAGGTGTTCATAAAAGATGCATCCATTGGTCTCTACAAATTGGGATAGCCTGTTTTGACCCGTGTTGTCCAAACAGGCTATTCTAAATAAAAGAAAATTTTTTAGTCTTCCATAAAGGACCTTCACCACCTCTCAAACCCCAAAACCCAAAGATGTCCATGCATTACACCATGGTATTATTCCCTTGATCTCAATTGTTTGTGATCCAGTATAAGAAACGCAGGTGTGCAGATGCTGTTAAGGGTAATACTTTTGGTCCCCACATGAGGAATGTAGGCAAATGACTTGATGGGAATATATGATCCTGATAGGCTGTAGTTAAGTAATGTGTGTCCTACATATAATTTGCTTATATTATTTGTAGATGGCACTGGTATCACGCACTGATGAAGGACATGGATGGCTGAGGCCTTCAATTGAAGCCATTGAACTATGTCAGCGCATTATGCAGGTATTCAATATAATTGTGTTACTTGAGAAATTATCCTGATTTACCCACCCCTTCTTTGTTCATTGGATTGAGGTTATTATTTATTTATATGTTTATCTCCGTAGTGCTTGCATATGAAATCAATATGCGTTAAAGGTATTGTGCGTCCTTGTGGCCATTCAATTCTCTCTTTTGCAGGCTGTAAGGCTCAGTGCAAAGAAAGTGGCTGAAGGATCCGCTGAAGGTCTTGCTCCTTTCTTACAGCTTCCACATTTCACTGAAACTGTTGTTGAAAAGATGGGCCGAAAGGTATACAACTGTTTTTAAATATTGAGCAGACATATCCTCTTGAAATGGAGATTTTCTATATTCTTGAATAACTGAAAACTTGGATGGCTTTAATGCCATGACTCTCTGTGGATGGGTTCCAGTGGGGTACCGGCTTTCATATTGTGACGAGGTTGAAGTGACTTCCCTTGTGATGTTTCTGGCGCCATTGACCTTTAACTTCATATTTCAACTAATTGCAGAGAAGCTGGAGACTCCGTGAATTTCAGAACATGACTACTCAAGAGCGTGCTGAGTTGCTTTCTGAAATAGGTCTCTCTTCTTATAAGGCTCATGATGTGGAGAAGGTTCTGGAAATACTGCCACGTACAGCAGTTGAAGTTAGCTGTCAGACTGAAGGAGAGGAAGGGATACAGGAAGGCGACGTTGTCACTATGCAGGCTTGGGTGACACTAAAACGCGGCAATGGTTCACTCAGGGCCTTACCTCATACCCCTTACTATCCCTTCGACAAAGAAGAAAATTTCTGGTTCATGCTTGCTGATGCCAATGATAATAAAGTATGGTTGTACAAAAAGGTCAATTTTAGAGATGAAGCAGCCGCAGTAACCGCTGCTTCACGAGCAGTAGAACACAAAGTGGAATCATCGGGTGCTACTGTTGAGGAAACTAGCGCCGCTGTGAAAGATGCTATCAATAGAGTGAGGAGTGGATCTCGCCTTGTACTTGGCCAGTTCCTTGCTCCTGCCGCAGGGACGTACAACTTGACTTGTCATCTCATGTGTGACTCCTGGATTGATTGCGACACCACGACGCGATTAGTTGTGAAAGTATTAAAACCCGATAAAACCCCTCAAAGGAGCAATGTGACCGATGAAATACCAGTGTCAGAAGAAGATGAAAGTGAGGAAGAGGAAGAAGATGATGACGAATATGCAAGCGAGTACAGCGAAGACGATGAGGAAGATGAGGTCATAGAGCAGACGAGTAAGAAGAAAACTGAGAAGGTCATGACAAGTGGAAAGGGCAAGCAGGAGAAAAATTCGAAGGCTTCTAACAAGAGTAGTAGAAAGAGAAGGTAATCAATTGGCATAACTTCATACCAACATGAAATCAGGTGATCTAAAAGATTACTGCAGGTGGCAGGGGAGGCTGATGATGTCGACCTTGATTTAGAATAGGATGCAAGAACATGAACATGCACCTATTAAGATACATGTCAAAGTGACAAGCCCCTTTCATTTACCTTTTTCTGCATCTACAGACGTACCTCAATCTGAAGTTGCTTAACCTGTTATACTGACTGTGGATTTGATTGCGTTGTACTTTAAATTGAGAGGTGAAGGACCTCAAAAACCAGGCGAAACAATTTTTTGTCGTGGAAGGTCTTCTTTCTGGATGCTTATTTGACGTGGTTTGGATTTTCTCCAGTCTCCATAAAATGGACCTTTCTTGATCCAGCTCCTTCTATCGTTTCACTCAATGTACACACACACATATACACATATAAAAATATTATTCTAGACAACAACAAGCATACTCAGTATATTACAACGACAGCAATAGCTACTGGTAGGATCTAAGAAGGGTGAGAAACAGACAAAACGATATCTCCATTTCAAGGGATATAGAGTTTGCATAGACATTATTGCATGTGTATATATATTATTTATACATATGTATGGATGTGTGAATGTATATGTTGTTTATTCTTTTAGCATTGCAATTTATCTGAAATTGTAATGTGAAAATTACATCGGATATGATGTAATCAATAGGAAAGCAATGGTATAGAAAGATACATTTTATTTATTTCACTCGTTAGTCTAACATAATTTACATAGCTACTTTCATGTTATAATTTATATTTTTAAATTTTTTTTTTGGCCCCTTGCGCTTAGGACATTGAATGGATTGAGGCTATTGGGTGCGGGAGTTCTACTTTCCAAACGGAATTTCATGGGAATATCCTTTCTATCATTCCCTCACATTTCCGTGGGGTGATGTTTTCCTATCTATCGTATGCCCCCAGTACTTCAGTATGCTTTGGCTGTCATGAAAAGTAAGATTCCGTGCCAAACATTGTCTTGTGGATATAGTAATTTACGTTGTTTATTTGAGTAGTGTAAATAAAGGAGTTTAGATATTCGATCAACGTTAGGCTAACTTTGCATTTTTTGTGTTTGTCTTTGTCTTATATTATTTGTCGTTCATTATGTGTCTATGCATGTATATATAGAGCCGGGAGTCTTGTTAGAAGCGATCTCTCTATCTTTTGGGATGCATGTATTGTTTGACTATCTTTCATCTTCCCCAGACCCTAGCGATAGCTTATGTTGTTGTTAGGATATACTGAGTATGTGTTGTTGTTGTAGTATTTGAATATAGTAAGACTGTCTACATCATATCGTTTGTTCTTTCTTCGGATCATACACAAACGTGGAAGCCTGGTGCAAAAAAACGCCATTTGTTTATTTGGGGATGAATAATTAATCCAGAAACGAGGATAAAAATTTTACATGAAATTAATAAGAGAAATCTTTTCTTTTTTAACTAAATATCATTTCTCTTTCCTGTTAATTTTCTACTACATTATTTACGCTTCGATATTGCAAATAGAATTTCACCCTAAGAATATTATTTATAGCGCAAACAATGTATCGACTTTAACTCTTGATTATGTTTAAATGTTATTTTATAATTTTGGTTTTTGTCAATTTCTGTTTGTAGTCGCGAAAACAGTCTCTTACCTAAAGTGTAGGGTAAAGCTGATACATTAGAACGCAAAACAATCAAGCCCTATTCGATTCTTACGTAAACGCGAAAGTCTAATGGAACGAGCACCTTTAACAACATCTCTTACCTTAAAACCAAATAAGAAAACAAAACAACAGAATAAAATGAAAGGAATAGAAGAGGACGACTGTGTGTCTTCAAGTAATTTACCGTGTTAGTGTAGAAAGGTTTTACAGAAAGATAAAACTTTGGTATAAAAGGTGAAATCATCCGAAGCTCCTATTGTTCTAGCTCCAAGAAGTATGTATGAATGATGTAAATCAGGAGTCCAGCGTGAGATCTTATGCAGTGAACCACAGAAGGTGTCCCCCAAACCAGGCCTTTGGATTAACAACAGAGGAGCATCCACATTCTACATGTCGCTACAATCAAACTATTGATCTTTTGGAGTAAAATCTGAGTAACAATTAGACTATACCCTGGAGCAGGTTAAGATAAAACCTAATTAACTGTTTTTTAGCGTAAAATATTGGAACTAAAAGTAGTTAAATCTCGTAACAGAAGCGAAAGGCTAAAACGGATAAAAACAAAACCACCACGCCCAATCACTTTAAAAAATCTGGATTTCGATTGCCTCCTCCACTTTTTCTTCAGCTTTTGCTGCAGCTTCTTCTAACTTTATGATTTCCAGAGAATCGCATTCGATGCTGCAGTGAAAAATCAGTCTTCATTTGTACAAATTTTGGCAAATTTATTCTCGGAGCTGCAAAAATGTTGGTGATCATCGAACCTGTCACCCCTACTGTCGGGTTTTCCTCCCGTAACCTCGACCTCATACCTCGCCGTGTCTCTCAGTCCACCGCCGTCTTCATGTATAGGTAGCATAATCAAAGCGATTTAGAGCATATGATGAGTTTTTATGTCTTTGAACATGTATACTTCGCTGTCAATTTTGAAAGTGATTGAAAATGAGGTTTGCAGGAGTCAATGCAGGAAATTAGCGGCTAAATCTTGTGCTAGAAGCTGCAGCCGGAGCGCTTTTGGAATCAGGGCGTCTGCGATAGAGCAATCAGGTTCGGGTTCTTTCAAACAGAATGCGAAGCCACAGAGGTACCATCCGTTTGAGGATATTTCTGACTCGGAAATAGATGAGGATGTCAAGTCTAGACTTACTCCTGCTGAAACTACGCGTACTATTATTGAGGTGTTGATTAAAATGCTTTAAATTTTTCTTATCTTTTTTGCGATAATTAACCCTTTTTTGTGTGGAACTGAGACTGAGTTTTTGCAGGTTAACAGCAAAGCAACACTCATGTTTTCGGGTTTGGTAAACGAGGAAGTGCATGAAAACATTTTCTGGCCAGATTTGCCTTATGTTACAGACGAGCATGGAGGTTGGATGTCTCTCTCATGCTCCAAAGTTTGATTATTTTTCCCACCTTCCCCCCCCCCCCCCCCCCAAAGAACAAAATCCTAAGTTGTTTTGGGTGATAAACGCCAGTTTCTTTCTTTCTTTTCTTCTTCTTCTTTTTTTTTTTGTTTTTGTTTTTTTTTGTTTTTTTGTTTTTTTTGCTTTTTGTGATTCAAGCTTATGTTCTTCTCAGATATATATTTCCGGGTGAAGAATGACCAAGACATTCTGCAAACTTTGTCGGCTGGAGAAAATCTTGTGGTACGAGTAATTTGTGTTGCAATAGCCTGTCCATTGTAATATCCGCTTCCATTATCCGTGATGTTTCCTCTGAAAATTTTTAAGACGCATACTGCATTTGTTTTTTGCTGGTTATGACTAATGTTCAACTATATGGGACACAGTTTTGTTCAGCCATCTCTTAATTTTTGCACGTGCTGGGCCTCAATATTCAGTATACAGAATTTAATCGAAGAGTGTACCCCTTACATAGTCCAATTTACCTTGCAATATCTTAGTGCCACCCTGCCATCTTTCCTTTTTTTTTTCTTTGATGGGTGTACATTTGTCCCAAAAAAACAATGCAGCAAGTTATTATTGGCCTAGATGCTGCAGAAATGATCAGAGAGATGGAAGATATAGATACAGAACTTGACTTTGCTGTCGATGAGTTAGACGATGAAGATGGTGATTTGGAAGATGACAGTGATGAGGAAGATGACAGTGATGAGGAAGATGAAGACGATGAAGATGATGGCAGTTATGGAGAGGTGGCTAATTTACTTTTTCATGCACTCAGGTCTTTGACTCTCGATCTGTTCAATAGCTCTTCTTGTTAATGTTGTTTAAATGCTTGTTAGTAGGATTGGGTTGCTATTGT
The DNA here is from genome assembly GCA_036186865.1 of Eustoma russellianum. Classification (NCBI taxonomy): domain Eukaryota; kingdom Viridiplantae; phylum Streptophyta; class Magnoliopsida; order Gentianales; family Gentianaceae; genus Eustoma; species Eustoma russellianum. Next base: position 679,858 of record AP025056.1, read on the forward strand.
TGACAATGGCGAGGATGAAGATGAGGATTCTGATGGATCACTTGGCGATTGGGCTAAATTGAACACCATGCGGTCTTCTCATCCAATGTACTTCGCCAAAAAGATAGCAGAGGTAAATGTTGCCATAATTTAGTTTGGAAAGCTAGAGCAGATTTTTCCAGTGGGGTTTTTTATTTTGTATGTGTTTCGCATTTTTTGTCTGAATTAGTTGAGTTCTATTTGGACAACTGCTTGCAGCTCAGAAGAACAGGTTTAGATTTGCATCTTTTCTTCTCTGTACCTAAATGATACTGTTCTTGTCTCTCAGGCTGCATCAGATGATCCCATAGATTTTATGGACCAACCTCCTGCTGGTCTTGCTATTCAAGGCCTTCTAAGACCTGCGTTTGTTGAAGAGCATGTCTGGAAACACTTATCTGACAATCATTCCACTTCTTATGATACCATTCAAACTTCAAACAGTGAAGGACATAGAGAAGAAGATCTCCTTCACATAAATGGCTATAAACATGAAAAGGAATCAGCCAAAGACGGCTCCTCTTCAGCAGAAGATTTAGAGAAGGATGAGACCCAGGAAAATGGAACTTCATTCTACAAGTTAGAGATGGCCAAAATCCAGCTAATATCCTCACAGGGACATCAGGCAAGTTTTCAAATTTTCCTCTTACAGCTTCACATATTCAACTTATGATTACTACTCCCTCTGTCCCAATTTTATAGTACAATATACTATTTCTGTTTGTCCCAAAATGATGTTCATTTACTATTTTTTGTGTTATCAACTTAATGTATTTTTGTTTTATCAACTTAATGTATTGGTCTTGAATTACCTTGAAATTAATAAATATACTGGGAGGAGAGAGAACTAAATAGAATAGTGGAAAGGGAGAGAGTAAGGGTAAAATTAGAAAATGATCATAAAATTTTAAGTACAAACAAATCAATAAATTATGTTGACTTAATAAGTTGAGTTTACGAAACAGGACTATGAAATTGGAACGCAGGGATTGTATATATATACTTCTATGGTTGTTACTTTTCCTTTTATTCACCGTTGAATTACAATATAGTTTATTAGATTGAGCACTTGATGGTACTAAAGTTTCTCAGTAATATTGGTAATAGCAGAAAACTGCACATAAGAATCGTGATCCTTGTCCTAATAACTGAATGCATATTTTGCTGCTCCAGATTTAGGAGTTGCATGCTATTTAATCCACATAAGTCTCAGTTGTTTCTTTTTGAATTTGCATTGTGAATAGAAAAGGGCTTCTAACTTTCTAACGTACTGTACAGATCTTTGTTGAGATTGAAGATTGTAGGAGAGCTCGACCAGATGCCATTGCACATTCAGCTGCCAATATAATAGGGCGTGTGAAGGCTGGTGGGGAGAAGACCACTCAAGCGCTGAAATCTCTTTGTTGGAGATGCAAGGGTATTCAAGTGGAGGTAAAAAAGAAGTACACGTGAACTAAATTGAGAAACAATCTATGAACATTTTGGTGAAGCTAAGAAGCACTCTTGCCTTTGCATTCAATCTTTTGAAAATTTCAAAGCACTTGTATGTGTGCTTCTTGGTTATCAGATTTGTTTCCAATATTTTAAATCATTCCATCTTGATATGTTCCAAATGTACGCAGGAGGTCACACTCATAGGTGTAGATAGCGTTGGATTTGACTTGAGAGTTTGCTCTGGAACACAAGTTCAAACATTGCGTTTTGCTTTCAGTAAGCGGGTATGGTTTTTCTCTTTGCCTTGGTTTCACATATTTCTCACTTGTCATCCTTCGGTTGACTGATGTAAATATTTGGGGTAAAAACTTTAAAACTAAATAAAATGTCCTCTTCCCCCCCCCCCCCCCCCCCGATCAGGCTAATTAAGTTATCAATGAACAGCTTATAACTTGTGTTGACAATGACACCCCTTAGCGATCCATTCACTAGTTCCATTACTTGCCAATAAAATGTTGTGGGTGTGGGGCTTAATCATACTTGCTCGGAGATGTGAACCAGGTAGTGTTCGTGTTAATTATCCTCTGGTATCATCCTACTCCACCTTATGATTTGCTACATGTTATGAACATAATCTATTTCTATGTCTAGTTACTTTTTCAAAAGAAAGGATTCCTTGTGGTGCAGAGGAGAATTTAATATTATCCCATTCTGCATTTCTTTTATTGCCTTCTGGTTTACAAGGCCAGTGTACCTCTATTAATTCTGCTATATTAGGTTACTTTTTGCATTTAAAAACAGTACCAAGTGCTATAGGCCAATGTACTGTCCTCCAATTATTTAATCGTTTCATACAACTTCAATGTGCCCGCAAAATGCACAGCCCTAGTGCCGGGGACTTTGATGTTCATGTACATTTTTCTTTTTAGAGGAACGCTCATGCAGCAAATCATTAGTTCTATTTGTGAGATGTTTCTTTATATTCTAATGAATAAGAACTGACTTGTTACAGGCGACGTCAGAATATAGTGCTGAACAACAACTAAACTATCTAATGTTCCCAAGGATCAGCAAGCAACTTCAACAAACGAAAGAACCTCATCAGTCTGAATCATGACCCAGTGACTTCAATGGGTGTTGTAACCTGCCTTATTCTTCTTGTATGCTTCTTGTACACAATTCTACTTAGCCTGTCAACGTTTCTTCATGGTTTCAGTTTATTTCTTTCACAATTACAAAAAAAAAAAAAAGGTTTATTTCTTTCACATTCTGCAAAGTACAATTGGCTACAATTCATCATTTCCTTCACCCTGATTGGTGATAGATAGTAAGGCTCTTTCAGCTTGTCTCTCTCTCTCTCTCTTCTTCTTCTTCTTCTTTTTTTTTTTGGTTATTTCATTTCAATTACACCTTGAAGGTTCACATAAGAAGCTGGTTATGACTTCCTGTTATCTGGAGAAACTGTGTAGGTGCAATTTATCCTTGTACTTTTAGTTATGTGGAAGTCTTATTTCAGGGTTTGAGGGAACCAAGAGAACCATTTTTCGCATATGGCATGAGTTACTTTGGTTGAAAAGGTATTATTTGCTATATTCCAGGCTTCGGATTTATGAAATTCAACCTAGGTCCGACATACTACTTATAAAGCATCAATATTTTTTTCTAAAAATAATTGCATAATTACAATGTAACGCATTGGATAACTTTAACTAGACGGGCCATTTATACTGCATTTTGATTCTGGAACAAGGATAAAGATGATTTAATGATTTTCTTCTTTTTAGTGTGTAAGTCTTTTGTTTTTAATGTTTTAGTCTCCTTTTGATTTCGGATGCCCAACTTAGGTGAAAGTAGATAAAATTAGAAAAATGGGTTATCCGTTTTTGGAGGTTTGTTATGAATGCATGTAGGGAGTGTAGTCAAATTCGGTGAAAATTGCACAGTATATTAACGTTTGCTACTCCTTCGGTTCAAAAAAATATTGTTATAATTTTGATTTGGGTCTAGTTTATAATAAACTAGGTTTAAGTTAAAATGGAAACTGTTTAAACTAAAAAAAATAAAACAATCAAATTAAAACAATATTTTTACAACGATATTTGAAGATCTTTTGTTAAGATTGATTACTAATAAACTACTTAGATACTATTAGCACCTTACAACAACAACATTATCATATTGTTTTAGAACCTCTTATTTATCGGCGGGGTATGAGGGGGCTGAATTTATGTAACCATATTCATGTGTTTATATTGTCTTAGAAGCTTTTGCTTATAGGCGAGGTATAAGGGGACGTACCTAACCATATCTATGTGTTAGAAATATATAGAGTATGTTTCCTACGACTTATAATGAGAATTGCGTCAAGCTGTGTCGATCAACTGTTACTTCACAATACAATAAAGGCATACTAAAACGTCTAAGGAACGTCACGGTTGATACTTTAATGCTTTGCGTTGGATCAAAAGTTTTGGCATACAGACGTAGGATTTTGATTCTTATCAAGGAATTAGCTTAGGTTAAAGAGCATTTATTATGATCAAAATTAATTATCATAAACAATATTTTTATATTATCCATATCAGTAACTTTTTTGCATAAAAAAATCTATCCACATACACAAGCGAAGATGATAAAATTTAAAATTTGGATTTACACCAAAAAAAAAAAAAACAATGGACTTTGTCACCGGAATAATTGGAATTGCTTTGTAGTGATACTTTATAGCATCAAAGTTATTTAACCGAATGATTGAGACAAATGTAATCCAAATAATTATAAACTAAATCATGAGTCCAGCCACCAAACTAAATACAATTTGGGTCAAAAACAACATGTAACATGTTTGTCTACTTCGCAAGAAAAAACACAGAATTTGAATCTCAAAATGTGAGGAAAGTTCAACAAAAAATTCATAGCAATTTTTTATGGTTAATCAACCATCAATAAACATCATAATAATTGAAAGTAAATCATTCTTTATACATTCATCATTTTCATATATTAAATACATTTTATTTTATTAAGCTATAAAATCATTTTCACATATTAATTACATCTTATTTTACTAAGTTATAAATAGACAATCAATTACGCTTTATCTTGGGTCATACCGGACATAAATGCCTTTAGCAACTATACATGTTCTATTTGATTATGCAGTCACTCCACGAACCAGGACTAACAGCAAGGAACAACACCCTATACGCACTGTGAATTCGAAGTCATGACATCTCTCTGATCGGCTGAGATCCTCTGGCCCCTTGTCCCTCACCTCCTTGGGACCGCCCGTCACGTGGCGCACATGGGTGGTGAGGTTGGGTGCGGGTTATCCCCATCCAACCTCACCACACACTAGTTAATGAGTCATTTAATACCCCTTAAGGGGTGTCAGGAGATCTGTTCTCGTCTCTGACCCAATTAGCAAGTGTACTATGCCAACGCCTTCTGATATACTATTACATGGTTGCTTCAATCCCCAATCTACCTGAATCCTTCTGCTTCAACCCCCATGGGCATGGCCACCCTTTCCAACCTTCCTGCTCTCTCCAACTCCCCCGTCGGAGCAACTCCATCTACCAACAATTCGACTTGGTCTTCTCTCGATGACCCCAGCAAGAAGGTGCGGAAACCCTACACCATTAGCAAGTCTCGTGAGAGCTGGACTGAGCCGGAGCATGACAAATTTCTTGAAGCGCTCCATCTGTTAGTTTAATTTTTATTATTGTTTTTGGATTGTTGAGTTGTTTGCTTCGATTGTCAAAATGTACGCGTCTATGAGTTGTTAGTGTTTTAGTGAAATTACTGGAGGGATTTGAATTTCATGTGAAGTTGTAGTTGGCATAACATTTGGGCTTTTCATTGTTTAGTCGGAATTTTATTGCTGCACGGTAGCTCTTCTTTTTTTTTTTCCCCTTTCTAAATGATGGTTGAGATGTTAAGAGTATAACCCTATATGAAATGAGTCATTCCTGAATTCGCACTGCATTGATCTTTCTAAACTATGAATGCATTTCTGTTATTTTTTTCTCAGTTATTTGTGACTATCATTTTGTTAGAGTCCACGTTGAGAGTTTAAAGTTTTGCTGACATTTTCATTTGGTGTCGTTTAGTGGGTGCATTATTACCTGCTTACAATAGTTTCTATCTGATAAAATTTTGGGTTTATTATAGCTTCAAGCCTTCAACCGTGACTGGAAGAAGATTGAAGCATTCATCGGATCAAAAACTGTAATCCAGGTTAGCGAGAAGTTTCTTATGCAGCGATTGAACTTTATATGCTTTTCCTGGTCTGATAGACCATGCATTTTGGGAAATAGTACTGATGTGCTACAGTTGTCGTGAGCTTCCTCTCAATTCCTAATGATGGTACTTGCGTATATATGATGGTGATCCTCCTATAGAAAGATCCATTGACATGCATCATTGTATGCAAAACTATAACTGAAAATGAAAAATAATGGATAATCCCTTTAGATTTGGTATAAGTACTGTGAATATTATGCCTACATTTGAACTTTTTAAACCATTTTACTGTGGTCATATGAATAATCAACATAAGCTAGAAAATTTGAAGAACTTTTGGCTTTAGAGAGGGAATATTATTGAACATTGAAAGTCTTAGACTGAAGATTATGAAAACAAAAAACTCTTTAATTTTTACGGCAGTTCTATTTGTTAAGAAGTCTTAGACTGAAGATTATTGCCTGAGCCAGTTGATTGCTAGAGTTGTTCTTTTTATGTTTTATAAGTTTGTAATTTGCAGTGCACATTTGATGATGGCAGCTAGATTTATCTTACGTACTCATATTCCTGTATACTATTTGTGGTGATGCAGTATTGCCAGACTTTGCTCAAGTATACAGCTTCATTGGGAGTGTTTTAGACCCAAACATCACCGGCCATTTGCAGAAATTAAAGAATATGGATCCAATTGATGTGGAAACTGTATGCTTTCTGACCTTTGCGATTCTTAATAAATTTTGTTTTACATTTTGTATCTATTATCGATCAAGGTCCATAGTGGACTTAACCTATCTTTAAATGGGGCTCTATTTTGCCTCAGTTTGCGAATGAAAATTGAATTGCAGCCAAATTCATTGATATTGAATCAGTATGAAATTTTCAGTATCTTTTGGCTATTTATGTTGGAAGAGTAGTGAAACTTTTTTCTCCAAAGTAAACCAACAAAATTTAGAATAAAAAATATTTGGGAAGTTTTAAATGCACGATAATAATCAAGCTGTGCATTTATTTTCCAATTTATTTATTTATTTATTTATTTATTTTTATTTATTAAATAGGCTTTTATAAAACAATAGCTGTGTAAGGTATCTGAATTTAACACCCTTCACTGCTTGAGTGTCATATGTAACATCAATTAATCATACTTTCTCCATATGAAATGGGAGTTTCTTTAAAATTTAAATTTTATTTACATATAACTTTGAATTCATTAAGTTGCTGATAAGAGGAATTTTGAAAATTTACTTCATCTTTGCTTTTTCTTATATTCTCACATGACTCCTGTCTAGGTGTTGCTGCTAATGAGAAACCTCTCCATAAATTTGTCAAGCCCCGACTTTGAGGATCATGTAAGTCCTGAAGTTGTTTGCCCTTTATTGCTCTTTATAACTGGTGGTATGAGACCTTGAAGTGAAGAGAGTTTTTATGCTATGTTTGTCCTTCATATTTTCCATATGGTGAAGGAAGAGAAGGGAGAAACCAAGGTTCATTTGCTCTTCCACTCACCCAAAAATTATTGGGTGACCAATAAGTGCTCTCCCTCCCAACTATAACTCCCTTTCCTTGTTTTTTTCCCTTGGTCACTCTGTAAGTGGCTGCTGTGCTGCTTGTAGTGTTCTTTCACTCGTCTTTTTGACATATGCTAACTGGTGATTTTTGATCCAGAGGAGGTTGCTTTCATGTCACGAGAATGAAATGGGGAAATCTAACAGTTCGGCCAATATTATGCAGAGTCAATGTGCCTCTCAACTTGAGTAGTGTAAGATGAAGCCGGAATTGCTGTTCCACTTGGTTCAGACGTGTAGACTGCTTATGTCAGTGGTAGGCTTTACATTTTCCGATTTGTTGATTAAGTTGGTTGCAACCATTGGTTTAAGGTGTGGTATTTGTGACCTTTTTTTTTTTTTTTGTCCTTTTGAACTTTCATAGCGTCAGGCATGATACTGGCGTGCTGTGGTCATGGGAGCTGAACATATGTTGGCGCCTTAATGTAAGTACTAAATTTTGTCCGAATCCCTTTTGATGCAGTTTGTTGTTATGTATATAGTTCAACAAATTGAAGGTAGAGGATGCCTCTAATCTGAGAGTGTAGATGATGTAAATAGCAAAAAATAATCTGTGTGATAGGTAATTTTCGGATGGGATCCCATAACCGTCTGATGAGGGTTACCCTTCCCATCTAGCCTCACGCCTTCCCTGCTGGCCACTCTTCATCCAGCCTCAACATCTCTCTGCTGCCATGTGTTGCCAGAATGGATGGAACGTCAAACTGGACTTATATTTTAAAACGGATAGAGTATTTTGTTTTACCACACAACCGGTTCACCAGAAGGGGATCTTAAGTGAACCTCAAGCCATTGGAGACCCCCCCTCTTTTCTTTAGTCGCTTTGGCACGCTCACTATCTCGTACATGGTTTATGGGATTTGGAAGCAATATCTTTGATGTTATCTTCTCTCACCCAGCATAGCAGGTCCAGGTAATGCTTCCGAGTGTACTACGCCAGTGACTTTGATCCATCGACCTTAGTGTGAACAGGTATACACCTCGTACCAAGGATCAACACACTTCCTTGGGATGGCAAAAAAAGACTAAAGATAGACAGAACAAAGACTCGCAGCAGGACGCGTT